>MU839099.1:0-26641 GCA_030685235.1 Copromyces sp. CBS 386.78
ACATCTGTGGCCGCGCCAGGGTTAGGGATATGTGTGAGGGAAAAAGTGGATCCACGTGCGGATAGAGTTTTATCCACGTGCGGATAGAGTCTCTCTTTAATAATTTAATTAACTATTAATAGCCGTATTAATATTTTAATTAGTATAAGCCCCTTCTTTACTACCTACGGATTTAATATAGAATTACTAATTTCCGTTACCGAAGAGCCTATAAGCGGACCCTCGCTCCTTTCTTCTGAAAAACGAACTTATTAATTCGTTAAAAAAGTATAGTAAATTACAAATTTGTATTAAATTATTATAGCGGTAGCCGTTTAATAATAAGAGAAATTTACTAATTAATATCGTTAATTAACCGAACGTTTTTAAATAGGGGATAAAATTTAATTTAACTTTAAAAATTAAAGTATTAATTGCCTTAAAAAGAAATTGGATTAATTATATACGAAATATATAATTTCGAAAGTCCTATTTTTATACATTATAAAATTCTTTAGCCTCCTTCGAATTATCTATAACGTTTTCTATATAAACTTTCTACGGTAGGCCGTTTAAAATTTATTATTAGGATAAAAAGTTACTAATAATTAATTACTTGCTATAGAAGTTGAAGGGGAATTTAAATAGTAAGTCGAAGAAATTTTCTACGTATATACGAACTATAAACGAGGGGGATTTATTTATAAAATATTAATTAAATAAAAAAAATACTATAATTTTATTTAAGAACCCCTAGAGGAATTTAAAAAGATAAAAGCCCTTAATAAATTTGAAAATAGGTACGGAACGGCAAATATTAATAATGGACTAATTAATTAATAAAATAAAAATTTTCCCCTAAAAGATTTTACGAACGGAGCGAAATAAATTAATTACGGAATTACGAAAGAGGGATCGGTAAATAGTATTAGGAAAAGTTTAAAATTAATTAGGGCAAAGCCCCGAATATATTAAATATTTTTTATTATTTCGTTACCTAGCAAATTTTCTATAGTTTAATTAATATTAATTTTTATTTTCTTTTTTCTAATTATATTTATATTAATAATAGCGTATAAGTCGTACGGGGTAGGGTAAATATTCTTAGTGCGGGGTAAAGAGAATAAGGACGGTAGAAGGTAGATTCTATTAAACGGGTAAACGTTAAAAGGTAAATAAATAGTATCCTATTATAAAAGCTTATTAGGGCCCGAAGTTTTTTTAAGCCGTTTAGCGGCGGCGCCGCCGTAGGTATATACCTGGCGTTTAAGAACGGCGGAAGATTTAATAATATTTTTAATAGTAATAATAAGAGCGGCGGGAATAATAATAACGGGGGTAGAGGAGGCAGTAGTAAGGGTAGTGGGAATAGTAGTAGTAGGGGTAGGGGAGGAAGTAACGGCGATTCTTTTTTTATATTCTTTTTAATTATTGTAAACGATTATTATATTATCGAAATTGTATTAAACGGTGGCGTTAGTAATTTATTTAATAGACTTTATATATTCTTTAAGGGCCGTTACCCTCCCTTTAAGCTTAGTAAATTCGGCTATTTAATTTTTAAGGATTTAGACTTTGGCGATTAGAGAAGATGACGGACCTTCGAATTTAATAGAGGGGGACTGTTAGTGGACTACGATAAATTCGAAACTAACCCAAACCTAAGAATTATTAGCGGAATAATAAATATAAGAACGGATTAGATAGGAGGGAGAAATTTATATAGGAATATTAATATCCTCGGCTTCCTTTATAATTATTAAGTAATTAAGTATTTTAAAAGTAGTAATAAATAATTCGTATTTAGGACTTAAAACGTATTTAATTATATATTAAGTAGTAAAAAACTTTTAAATTTATTTTAGCGTCAGCTTATAAGGTTTTTTAATATATTAATACGTTAAATATATAATAGCTATATTATTAGTAGCGGAAGTAATATAATTATACTTATTAGTTAAGTAGTATATGTATTAGTTTGGGAATGGGGCGGTAGTAGCGGCGATGGCGGTGGTAATAGTAATTTTAATAGTAGTCTCTCTACCGATTCCGGTAGTAGTAATATTCGGGCGGGCTTAAATTGGCTTAAGGATAGTTCGGCGGCGGAGTGCGGAGGAAGGGGTTAGTAGAGCGGGAAATAATAAAAATAATTACTATAATTATTATTATATCCGACGAAATTATTAGAACTCTAAGAAATCCTATATTATATTAGGGGTAGGAGTAAGGTTAAATATTTTAATAGTTGTAATAAATTAGATTAGGAAATTAGCAGATGAATATAAGAGTAGGGTAAAATTAACGAGCGGCGTAATAGTAATTGCGGGAGTATAATAGTAAAAAAGAGAAAAAAGTAATAGAGGGGTAATAATTGTAATAGCTGTATTAGAAAGTTGAATAATAGGGGGGATATTTATAATATAATATAATAATAGTTGAAAGAGGAAAAAGGAAGAGGGAGAGAGGGAGAGGGATTTGTAGATAAATAAAATACGTACTACGCAATTAGAAGGGAGGGAGGCTTGTTGTCTAATATTTAGAATATACGTAACTTATTATAATTATATATTTAGTTATTTAATTAGAGGAAGGGGGGGGCTAATATTATAGGGCTAATACCCGTAGTTATATACTTGACAATTGTTAGGCGAACTACCGTGCCAGCAACGTTGCCGTGCCGGCAACCCCTCCTTATAGCCCGTACACTTGTACGTCCCTTAAAAAGGATAGTTAGCTAGCCGCCTGCTCTATAGGCACCCTTCCTCTCTTTCTTTTCTCGTAGAACTTTATCGATCGTTTAGGCCAGCACCTGTGCCAACTGTGCTGCACCCCTTACAATATATTGGTTAGCGCTACTAGGTTATAAAATTTCTCCCGTAGGGTGATGAAAGCCCTATATACTATCGTCGATTTTAATAATTTCTTAATATAATAATCTTTATAAAAAGTTTTAAAGAATTCTATAATAAATTTTTATACTAACTGGTTAAGTAAAGTAAATGGTAGTAATAATGAATATAAATTGAAAAATTATAATATGGATAAATGAAGGATAAAAGATTTTCTAACCCCTCTTTTATACTCCCCCCCCCCTTTATAATTCTCCTCCTCTTTATATTCTTCTATTTCCTCCTCCTCCCTTTTATCGGTTATTAATAGTAATATAATTAATAATAATATTCGAATCCTCTTACCGCTTATAATAGTATTTATAAAGGAAGTAGGAAGTAAATTGGTACGTTTAGCTGCAAAAGTCTTATAGTCAGTTAATTACTTATAAAAGGCCGTAGTCCAATATTTAAATAGCGTAACTGAATCGATAATTATCGCCCTACTAAATATTAGGAAATTACAAAATATATTATAATTATTAGCGAATATAATAGTAGTTATAAAGCTGCTAACAGTATAAAGAGGGTAATAAAAGGGTTAGGGGAGTAGAAGGGGCTAAAAGTAAGGGGGGAAATATTAATATAGGGGATAATAAGGCGGGGGGTATAGTATATAAAAGTATAATAAATATAACCTTTTAAAATTATTCCTTCTTAATGTAGCTTAAAATAAATTATTTATAATTTCTATATTAATATTATTATTACCGTTATTAATATTATTAATAATATTAATGTTAATAAAGAAATTATTATTACTACCGCGCCTCCTTCTTCTTCTACTACTGCTACCGCTATTAGTAACGTTCGTAACGTTTTTTACTATTATTATTTTATATAATATCGGACTAGGCGGTATTCGTATAGTAGTTGAATTTATAAAAATAATTTTAACCTACTTACCCGCGTTTTTAATTGTAAAATTATAATAATTTTTATTACTATTAAAGATATAATATATTCAATAATTAATATCTTTATTATAATTATAGTAATAGTCACCGTTATTATATTTCTATACTTATACGAATTCTTAATATACGGTACTTCTAATCTTAACTCTACCTGTATATACTTCTTATTCGTAATCTAACTTATTAAAACGATTAACTTCCTATAATATCGTATTAATAATAATCTTCCTCTTAATACTAACGCTATTCTTCATCCTTAAAGTATAAAAACCACGCGAAGATTATATTTAAGGGGTAACTATTTAAATAATAAAGGGATTTAATAAATTATAAAAGGGGATTAGTATTAAAAGTATATTTAAAACCGAAAGGGGAAGGAGTATTATTAATTCGCTAGCAGGCGGCTCGGTTAACTGAAATTTAAAAAATATAACGAAAATACAATATTAGCTAGTGTAACGAAAGTACAATTTTATAACCGCTTCGTAATCGATATTATTATACGTATTAAAAAATTTATTACTAAAGATAATTTTATTATAAATTATAACTTTAATATAATAATTATCTTATATGGTAATAATATATAATATATTATAAAGGGAGGTTTAATACTTTATCCCTACAACCGTAATTATTTCGATAATATCTTATACGTAACTAAATTACAACTTTCTAATCTCCCCGAACAAGCTAATCCCAAACCGCTATAAATAAAGTTCGCTATTATTTTATTAGATTTCAACCTCTTTATATAAATTATAATTTTCGATAGTAGGCGGTTTATTATAACCGACGAATATATATAAACTTGTAATAATAAATTATACTTAAATAAATAGAAAGTAAATAGGTTTAAAAAACGGGGCTAGAATAACTAATTTACGGGTAAATAATATAGAAGTAAGTTGAGGTCTAATCGGGGAAGTTACTTTATTGTTGTTATTGTTACTAAAATAATAAAATGAAATTTCGAAAACCTTTTTTTTAGGGGTAAGGCGGATAAGGAATTCTTATTTAATGTCGTCGTCGTTAGAGAATTCGTCCTTATCGCTAGAGAATTCGATAAAGGTAGCGGCCTACTAGATAGGAGGGGATAAAAATAAATTTAATTCGGGCGTGGCGGGCTCTTTCCCCTTCTTCGATTTAGGGGTAGCCTTCTTAAGGGCGGCTTTCTTAAGGGCAACCTTCTTAACCTTCTTAAAAGCGGCCTTTTTAACTTTTTTAAGGTTAGTAATAATTTTATTAATTAATTATTTAACTTTAATGAAAGTACGGTTCTTCTTTCTAAGGCGAGCGGATATACGTTATAGAGTTATTACGTTAAAATCTTCCTAATCGTCGTTACTATAGCTTTCGTCGAATTGGACCGAAAGTATACTACTTTGAGTACAAAACCGCTTCAAATTTATAGGAATCTTCTTAAGGATTATTTTAGGAAGTATTATCGCGATAGGTTTATTTATTTTGAACGAAAAGTATAGAATTTGAACTTTAATTCTATATAAGAATCGTTATAAAAGGTTACGATTTACGGATTTACGGGTTGAGTAGCGGTGTGTGTGTGTGTGTGTGTGTGTGCCACCCCCTCATGCCAAGAAAACGACAAGGCGTTTGAGTGCGGGAATGAGGAATCGAAGCTTTGGGACATGACCTATCGAAGGATGCCCCTTTTTTCGTTGCCCGCTATGGCCAAGCTTTCAAGCTTTTGACAGGAGAGAAGCTCAGAACAAAGGTTCCTGTTCGATTCTCTCATGATCTAGAGATTGAACAAATGTGGTGATACAGAACCGTGGAGTTCGGAATTCGCGCCCGAAGTGAACAGGGAAAGAGATCAAGATGTTCAGGGCTTTTTTCTGAAAATAAACCATCCCCAGGTCGCCAATCCCAGTCTGTCATACTTTCCCCTGCAGCGGAACGATAGTGTGCATGATCGGCACGCGGGGAACATTTCAGCACAGTTGTCCCATACTGTCCCCTCCCTCTATGAATTCTCTCTCTTAGCTGTCCTGCCATGTCAGCACGTCAGCACCTGCCGTTGATTTCAACGTCTTTGAACCGCGCTTTTGTCTCTTCTACTGTCTCGCCATGTCAGTGAAACTCTTCATTTTCCACTTTTTCATGCTCGATTTGACCTTGAATGGTGTTTCAGGTTGATCTCGAAGTGGACGAGTACCAATGCCTCGGCAAGGACTGACTCCCAAGTCGAGCAGAAAGGTGATCAGAAGACCACTTGCGCACTGTGAAAAAGAGGGTCACCAAAATGCAGGGCGCTTCCCTAGCTCCTTTTGGCGGCCGGTGGGTTACGGGCTCGTGACGGGCTGGACGGGGCCTGATGGGGAAATTACAGCGGGAACTCCTCCAAAAGTTCCCAATTTCCAAGTCGCGCTACCAGAGCGTACCAGGTACAACTGCGAGGTCCCCGTCGGTCGCCATCTCCGTCTCCGTCGCCGTTCAAACTTCCACTTTTCTCCAGTCTCTCTCCTCCTTTTACTCCCCGCTCCTCCCCGCGGTGTCGCTCTGCCTGGAAACCGAACACCTATCGAAGCTCCTTGCCGACGACATTCTCTCGTCCCCAGCTTCGATTCAGTTCTTTCGGTCCCGCCGTCCCATACCGCGAACGCGCCGCGACTTCTTCCAGTTATCCCCTCATCCATATACTGTATTTGTCGTCGACGGCAAGCATAACAGCTCATCTGTCCTGCGGAAACATAGGCACACAGCATACATAAGCTGCGGCGCGACCTCTCCTGACCCCGCGAAGAATGTCATATCTCTGCGGTTTTCTCCATCGTTGAATCAAACAACATTTACGCTATCGTCACCACACCTTGAACTGGACGTCATTCCTTACTTCGGTGAGTCAGTCCCGTTCAAAAGCCTTTGCTAGACCATCCTTAATCCCCCGGTTATAGCATTTATATCCGCCCATCATGCCTTCCCAACGACGCATGAGGGCACTGCTCTACATCGCCCTAGCCGGCTTCATTACGTTGCTCTTCTTTACCTCACGTGCCCGCCATGCGCAAGAGCTTGATCCCCGTTCGATACAAGATTTCTACGGAAAGACGAAAAATGCAATGGAAGGGACAAGGATAGGCGGCGGCAGTACGAGAGGACAAGCGGTGGTTGGAACCCAGAAGATGGAGATTGACGAGGACGATGCGATCGTGGCCAAGGCTATGCAGGAGCGTCTCAGGAAAGCAGAGCAGATGGCAAAGAACAATGCCAATGCAAAGGCCCCCAACAAGCCCGACGACCCGGAAGATATCGTTGGCGTTGGCAGCTCGGCCCACGGACAGAACCATCTTGGCAACGGAGAGGAGTCCAACGAGACTGAGGAGCACCACGCGGTCCTGGAGGAACTTAGGAGCATTCTCAAGAAGTCACCAAGTAAGTCAAGGCGTTACGCTGTTACCACCAGTGTACAATTCCATCGTCCAAAATAGCGCTAACCACATGTTGCTATCAGTCATCATTTTCTCCAAAAGCTATTGCCCGTACTCGAAGAAAGCGAAGAATCTTTTGCTGGGTGAATACCAAATCGACCCTGCGCCCTACGTCGTCGAATTGGACCAACACCCATTGGGCCCCGGAATCCAGGCTGAGCTCGGCGAGAGGACAGGAAGAAGGACAGTTCCCAACATTCTTGTCGGCGGGATTAGCATAGGAGGCTCCGACGACATCGCCAAGCTTGACGAGGAAAGAACGCTGATCGAGAAGATCATGTCACTGGCGGGGAAGCGACTCACAGTGACAAAGCACTCCAAATCAGCTTAGGAGATTGTGGCGCCATAACGAACGGCCTTTTCGCCCGAGAACATGTATCGATAGTGGGAAGAACGGAATAAGACGCATTTTACCGCATTACATGGCGTTGGTGGTTGTTTAAGACCCATGAGTTGCCGCCAAATACAGTCACGGGGTGGCTCTGAATACAACATTTCTCTGTGCGACGCCTGTATTAGGAGCGTCAAGGCTTGCAAGATCGCAAAGCGTGGTGTACTTGGCGTCCACCTACTTAGCTGCCTTGGCCACACGGTGAGATGGGCTCGATATTCAGTGGGTGCGTGAGGATGGCTAATTGTGGCTCATGCGTACAGATGTCCAGGTTTACAAGCGGGAGATTGGATGGAGCGGGAGAATCGCGAGAACCTGTGGTGGTTTTGCAGGTTTGGGCGCGTGAATGGAAGAACAGAAGGGAACAGAACAAAGGACATTCAACCATACATCAATCTCTCGCCCTAGTACATCGCTAAAGCCATGGTGTGCTAGTCACCCAAACCTGTCCAGGCAGTCCGAGCATGACACCATCACTTTCCGTCCTGAAGATGTCGACATGTTTGACATTCACCACTCCACAAAAAAGGGTTCCACCAGCAACCTTGATGGCCAGCCTTCTATCCATAGGGGTGCATTGGAAGGAAGGTTTGCGCAATGATGTGCCAAACTTTGTGTTTGCCATCCTATTGTCGCTCAGTCAGAGGAGAAGGGATGCATGGAGTGATATGGTAGGGTTCACATTGGGTAGACGAGTTCACTTATCGTGGTTCATATCTAGGCCCAATTCTCGACTTCCGAACGCGTTGTTCCCCTCAAAAGGCGGAATTCCACGTCGTTCCGCCCAGTTTCTAGGCTGTGCCTGCCGACGAATGAGGACCTTGTTGGGCACCCCCCAAGGACCCCAAACACTTAGCATGACTGGCAGTGGCCGTCAAGGTCCCCAATTCGTCTCATGTACCAATCGTCATGGACAACCTTAATTGGACCCCTGCAACTACTTCACCTCTCTCCTTCACCTCCGCCAGTTCTTTCCCCGACTTCAGGTTCTTGCTCCTCTTCACAGTATCTATATAATCACCAGGGGATAAACCTTGACGGCCCAACATGATCGCCTCGTAGCTTTTTTACGACACATTCACTTGGATACAACTGCACTTCACCACCATTCACTTTGGATATTTTGGAACCTTGGTGTCTCCAGCGCCTCATTTTATTCCATTACTCCCTCCCTATATATTCCCTCTCCTGGTCCTCTACTGGCAACGATTTTATTTCTTCCTTCAGCAACCACCGGTTCTCCAGGAATTTCCAAATCTAGAGCAGCCTGGAACTTGCCCATAACTTTCCCAACTACGTCGAAAGGATATCAACTCGACACGATGCCGGCCTTGAACGACGATGTTCTCCTCCGCATTGCGAGTTTCTGCGACATCGACACCATCGTCGCCTTGATGTGCACCAGCAAGGAGGTCAACAAGCTTGTGACTCGGCACGAAAAGTCCATCGTCAGGGACGCCGTTGAGTTATACACCGGCGGAGACTCCTCTCTCTTCCCCTCCTCAGGCGCCATCAACTCCTCGCACAACGTTGAGCGCGAATATCTCTATCCCAAGACATACGATATCCTCAACGAGCTCAAAACCCGCACCACCCGCACGGAAACTCTTCTGAGCCCTGGCCAGCCCCTGGGAAGCAAGGTCGATTCCATCTTTTCGACTCATGGATCATTCCTTGATCTGCCTCAAATCGAGCGCGATCTGTTGATGGCTCGGCTCAAAGAGACCTGCAAGCTGGTCGACAGGCTGGGAGACTGTGCGGCAGACGTTATGTCGATGTGGATGCAGCCCGCCACCAACGGCAACTCCAACCAGGAGCTTGACGCCGACGAGGCCATGCTTAAGATTCACGACATCCAGCTGGCGTACATTCGCTCCCTGTCACCCCTCGACTTGGCCTATCTTTTCCATCTGCTCACCTGGGCTGGCCAAGCCTATGCCGCCGCAAACCCCGCCCTGATGGACGATGTTGATTGCTGGGAACGTCTCCTGGCTTTCAAGGAAGCTATCCTCCGCCAAGGCACAATCATGCTCTGGGCTGTCTTCGAGCCCCCGAAGATCAAGAAAAACGCCAACTGCACTGAGGATACTACTCGCCGCAAGCCCACGACCGAGCTTGCCCGCTTCGCAGAGACGTGCATCCGTCACATCATGGAGGAGATTCGCATCTACCAATCCACGGAGCCAAGCCAGAATCGCCTACCGCCCAGCCTACACATGACAATGGTTAAGAGTTTTGTCGAGAAGACCGGACGTCCGAGCACTCGGCATGCCATGGAGATGGAGCGCCTCATTCTGAACCATATCCGGGTCGACTAGGGCGCGAAGATGCAGGCGCTCATTCTCGAGGACATTCGGTGTAGCCTCTACTAAGACAGCCGGCTGAGGCATAGGAACTGAGGAGTTTGGAGTCTGATTCGTTCAGGGTGGTATGCTTTGGCTAATGCCCGCCACCCATCATTTTACCGGGGTTGCTGGTATTATTATTGTTTTGCTTTGGCTCCTTGGCCTTTCGCCATTTTGCTTTTGCTTAGCAGAAGACAGAATGCAGACGGATGGCAATGATGGATGATTTGGCATAGCGAGGGAAGGTGTTCCGGCATTAGCATTTACGTGGGAAGTTTTACTGCATGGGCGGGTAGGCGCCGTAAGGAGTTTGGACATGTTGCGATTACTGTATGTTTGAGGGCATGGATCGAAAAGGCGCAAGCGAGTTATTTGACGCCGTTCCATTTAGCAGAACGGTCAGCATAAGGGTTTCAGCATGAAAGAGAAGGACTTCTACTTGGCCGTTACATCAAGCGGGGCTTGTCTGGTTAGAGTTTAAAGGCTCGAGGGCCTAGTCAAATGGACACTGATATAACCTAGAAGTATAGCTTTAGTGGGTTTAGTTGCAGTATTCCCTATTATAGTTGCTATCATTAGTCTCGTGACTCTCTGGGTTCCTCTGTGATACATCAAGCCGCTCGCATACTCAATGAACGGAATGAGGAAGAATTAGCCAAAGTTGACAAGATGAACATGTTCATGACCTATCATCACCTCATGCCTATGCCCCGGACCCGGACTACCTACCCACCGTGACGTTACAAAGTCTATGCTTTGAACAAACGAGCTATGTCAACGTTAATGAAAACATTCGGAATTGAGTCTTCCACAAGCCGAGTGAAAGCAAGCTCAATTACCCTTTGTCTGTGCAGCGGACGAGCAATTCAATGTCGGCATGGAGCCGGCTGATGAGGCAGCCAGTCAGGCAGTCTATACGACTGTTCATGTACGATGAAAGATATCAAGGACATTAATCTCGAAGTTGAAAGCAGTAAGCGGAACACCCGGCTCAATCGAAAGTCAATGAGCAAAGGTGTCTGCTGAACATCATAGGGACGGGACAGCGGCATTGTCTCTTATGCGGGAACCGGGCGAACTGGGTCAAACACAGTCCAACTGTTCCTTAGGCTAGACAATGCGGTTGTTCGAAGTCAAAGTGTAGACAAAACAAAGGAGCTCGGAAAGACTGTCCAAGGCGACAGCCTTTGTACACGGAACAGGGTCCTTTTTTCCAAGAAAAAGAAAAGCCATGAGATTGCATATAAGTACGGGAGAGATCTTTCTACTTCGAGATGATTCAGGAGTCGATCAACAAGCTTTTTTGCATATTTTGAGTCCAACAAGGAAGCAAAAGCATCAAACGATATCGACGACACTCCGATCACAAAGCAAATTCGCACTTACGAAATCCAGCAACAATTCAACAGGCCGTCTCAAGCACATCCAAAGTTCAAGATGTGTAAGGTTACCATGACGAAATATGGTTGCGAACATACCACCAAGACCTATCGTCCCTGTGAGAAGGGCCACGACGCCAGCACTATGCTTGGATGCTTTTCGACCAAGGCTAAGTACTGCTCCCACCCGCGAGTAGAACCGAAGGGACCCCTTGAGGGCCTTTGCGAAAATTGCCGAAAGGAAGCAGTCAAAAAGTCTGGTAGGAAGCCCAGATCAGAGAGCAAGCATAGAATACCACTTGGTCGCAGTGCGTCCGTCAAGGAGCTTCCCCCTCCAAAGATCAAAGTGATGAGTGGATCAGCCACAGGAAGACATGAATTCTTCCAAGCAGATCCACCTTCAAGAGGAAGAAGCAAATCCAAAGGCAAGTCCAGAGACACCTCGAGACCTCCTCCCCTTGCTCCCCGTCATGTTCCCAACACAGCCCCCGACAAGGGAAAAGGTAGGTCGACTTCCGTACCTCCTGAGCTTACTCGCCTTCCTGCCACTGTTTATAACCCGAACGGACCGAGCGTGGCCAATTTTCCCCATGACAAGGCAGCAGTTCCCCCGCCGGTGGGATCCATCACCAACTACAAGAACAAGCCGCTGCCCCATGTTCCCCCCAACTCTTCCAAGTCTTCGAAGATCGGAGGATCATCTGCTTCCACTTCCAGAAGCACCTCACACTCCAGAAACGGCCGCCCTGGATCATCTGCAGCGCCCGCACCGCCTCAGTCCCGTCAACGCTCCCGGTCCCGGGGGCGAGAGCAGAAGGGCAAGGAGCCTGCTCACCCTGTAACGCTCGGCCCCCATCCACAGCGGCCACTGAGGGGAGACGTAAACGCCCCCATCCGGGAATCGCAACGGTTCATCAACCCGCGTCCCGTCCCGGCCTTCCCTACGATCGGGCCCCAGCACACCATCAGAAGCGACCTGCCCAAGATCATCGCCGAACTCAGGCTTGAACAACTCGAAAGGGAAAGGAGGGAAAGGGGCCGCGCGCCGGTGCCGCAACAGCCGCCGCCCCACCAGCCCTACATCAAAATTGGCTTCAAGCCCCATGAACATACGCAACAACGGCAGACAGGGCAAGTATCCCATTCCCAACCCCATCACTATCCCCCCAGCGCTAGCAAACACATCGAGATCTACGCTCCCGTACCTCGCAGAAAGATCTCAAAGACCCGTCTCAACGAAGCTGCTGACCATTTCTTTGGAGGCAGCCACAACAGCAGTGGATCTAGATCAACCAGCAAGACCCGCGAGCGGTCTTCCTCCCGTAGCCGTGCACATGGCAAAGACAAGCACCACGACAAGCACGACAAACATGACAAGAAGCACCAAAAGCAGCCCAGCACCGCTAGCTCCTTTATGAACAAGATCCGAGCTGGTCTTGGTGGTTCCGATGATAATGGTGATGACAGCGACTCGGATTCATCCTGGGCGTGCCAGGAGAGTCGTGCGATTGAACGCGGGGAGAGTACCCTGCCGAGCCGAAACACGTCTAGAAGGACTAGTGTTAATCACGGCGGTCATGGGGGTTCTTACATGCATGGTGCGTTGCAGATTTAAAGTGTAGAGGGGAGTGTGGGAAAAGAAGGCAGGAAAGTGCTGGGTAGTTGTCCCGAACCGAACCGACCCGTCTTCTTCTGGCATGCGTGCAGTGCCACGGGATAGGCTGCGGGCGGGCTAGACCGTCTTTTGTTTGTTGTTACCTTAGTTTTTATTACCTTGTTTGGAGAAAACGTCCTGTTGGAAAAACTTCAAAAAAAGGTCTTAAAGGTATTTGTCACATGGGGTTTCCTTTGTTAGGTACCTAGGTATGGTTGGAGAATGGGCGGATGTTGAACAACGGGTGTTGATGGTCAAAGAAGTCTTTGACTGTGTTAAGAGAGACGGTAGAATCTGTAACGTTGTTAGTGGACAGGAGCTTTGGAATTTAGTACTACATGACACAGTCAATAAACATTTCAAAGTGATTTTCTCCCTTAAGGTGCCCATGTGCGATATAAATGTGACGGGGAGAAGACACTCTGCGATAATTTGCCGCAAGTGACCCGTAGACATACCTAAGCTGTCCAAATGACTAACTTGTCTCATTGAGACTTCGTACGGTCTTTCAATGACGGAGTTCCAATTGTGCGTGCGGTGCTGCTGCCTCCGCGTTGATCACCAATGTCGCTGTTGTGATGCGAAAAGAGGCCGCAACACGCAGAGCCTATTGTGGGAATAAGAGAACTTTGTTGGAGCCTTTCCTCCAACAAATAAACCCCTTGTGGTGTAGTTGGCTATCACGTTCGGCTGTAATTGTCTAGATTGTATACCGAAAGGTCACCGGCTCGATTCCGGTCGAGGGGAATCTTCTTTTTTTGGCTTTTTTTCATAGCGGCTTATGACACTGTTCGAACCCATGTCCCGGTGTTCGACACATTTTTGTCTTTCGTTTGGGGAACGGAAGACTGCTGTTCTCTCTCTCCATTGGACGTTCTCTTTCTCGTTGCAGGGGGTTGTTGTCTGTAGATGATCTTGCAAGTGCTCACCTAGGCGAATGCGCTACTTTGATTGGGCAACATGCCCCAGAAGCCCCGCTTTATTTTCTGCCGGCGCAGCGGTGCCGTGAGCAGTTCCAACGACCGTTCGCTCCAGGAAACGGGGCCCGATTTTTCCTCAGCCAGCTTCGAGACGCAGTCAGGTCGCGGGATTGCGGAGCTCCGTCCAAGCCAGAACCACCGAAGCACCGAACGAACGGCTTCCGTCACCACCGTACCTCTCGACAACTTTCCCCTTCGTTGCGCCCCCGAACCGCACCGCACCGCAACGCCAGTCGCAACCATGAGCAGGGCACTTTTGCGCTCCGTCTTGGAGCTGCGCACTCCCGTCACGCGCCTCCCTCCATCTTTCCTCCTCCCTTTCCGTCCCGCCGCCATCGCCGCGCCCGCCGCTCGTTTCCTCCACCAGACTGCTCAGCAAGTTGAGCCCACCAGCCAGTCCGATGCTGCCGCTGCTGCCACTCTGCTCAAGGCCAGCAGCCCACCAAAGGCCACCATCACCACCACCACAACACCAGAGGCTCCCGCCGTCGTTCCCAGCGCACCATCACCGATAAGCCAGCAAGTCAAGGAGCTCCTCCCCGTGCTGGCTGCGCAGCCGGGCCACTATACTACCATCCACATCCACGGCAAGCCGTACCTCGTGACCGAGGGCGACACGGTGAAGCTACCGTTCAAGATGCCCGGCGTGGCACCCGGCGACGTCTTGCGCCTGAACCGGGCCTCGGTTATTGGTTCCCGCGACCTGACGCTCCAGGGCGCGCCGTACGTGGACGAGCGCCTGTTTGAGTGCCGCGCCGTCGTCATGGGCACCGAGAGCGAGCCGATGCGCGTCATGATCAAGAAGAAGCGGAGGTGCAGGAAGAAGAAGCATGTTTTCAGCAAGCACAAGTATACGGTTCTGAGGATTAACCAGCTGAAGATTAATGATGTGTTGAACCTTTGAAAGGGTGAGGGACTTCTACTGAGGGAAGGGGAAGGGGCAAAAAGGAAGGAGAGGAGAGGACGGGAGGAAACGGTGAAGGGGAACGAACCGTTGAGAGGAGGAGGAAGAAGAAGAAGAAGAGAGGAGGAAGCCGACAACCTCGGGCAGGCGACACCGGACAGAACAGTTGAGCCATAAACAACCGACCGCACAGCACACGCGTGGCACGCATTTGAGAAAAGGGACGGAGGGAAGTTTCCAATGTGTTGTTACTGCTGGATGGGTCGAGAATGTGCTACGTATGGCAGGTTGTGGTGGGAGATAGTGAGCACCATTCGCTGAAGCCGAGCTCATGGAAAGGTGGTTGAAGGTCTAGTTGAAGGTCTGCCTGGCTTCCTCCGTCAACTATCTGTCTGTCCTTCAACTCAGAATAGGAGTGATAGCAGATCAACTATTAGACTAGTTGTGTAAGATCAAGGGGATATACCGACGTACACGGGATGTATCATATTTGTTCTTGTTCATACTATAAAACAGGAATTGGAATCATGGATATAACCAGGCGTGCACGTTGCAGTTGATACTGGTTCGTGAATCTTCATCGCCGAAATTGGCTTATGCCCCTGGGCTCCTTGAAGGCACGAAAGCAAAGCTGAGCCTTCCGCTATGACTTGTTCATGAAATGTAACATTCAGTAAGGGAAAGTGAGTAGTGAAATGGGTAATTAAACGCTGCCATGGGTTGATTTAAAGCTCATGAAGAATGACATTATAATCAGTTCAAAGAAAATAAGAGGGCATAAAGTTTATAGTCAGAGAAAGGAAACGCCCGCCCGCCAATAATCCAATGCACCCTTTCCAGTCATAATCTTCGTCACCAGTAAAGTAATAACAAGAGAAACAAAGCAAGTAAGAATCAACAAAGAAAGAAACGACCGCCGCCCTGCCATCACCATTCAACTCCTGCGTGAGACCAGATAGGCATGCTATTCAGGGAACACACGTCCATCAACAGCTCTTTTAATACATCAATCGTTAGCCACGGTACAAACCCGAACGTGCTCGCTCCCAGGCGCAATCGCTTGCTTCCTAACCGCCACACGTCTTGTAGAAGGTATTCATACAAAACTCCCAGTACACCAGCCGAGGTCTAATCGGGGGTATCCAACATCCAACAGAACCAGAACTTGCCAACAAAAGCAAGGGTATCATATCCAAGCCACAAACGCTTACTAACAAGAATAATCCATCGTCCATCATGACAAGAAAAAGGAAAAGGGGAAGAACACAGGCCACCGAGTTACTACCTCTGGTGCCCGCCACTTCCACCCCCGCTCCCACCACCAGAATTATTACCAGCGGCACCCATAACCGCCTTCCGCACGGTGGCCCAGTACGCCTGCGGCCACGTATTCACCACCTCCGCCTCGGTCGGCATCCTCTCCTTGCACCTCTGCACGACGCTCTGTATAAGCCTAGACAGCAGCTCCTCCGTGACAGGCAGGACCTTCCCATGCTCGGCCGCCGCGTACACCGATGGGTCGAACTCCTGCGGGTATAGGAACGGATCGGTATCCGCCAACAGCTCGTCGCACGTGGGGCGCTCGCGCTGCTCGCGGTTGAGACAGCGGCGCATGGTGCGGATGACCGAGGGCGGCACGCGGCTGCCGTCCTCGGTGGCTTCCGGGAAATCGATCTGGTACGACCAGTTGATGATGGCCTGGCAGCGCGACATCTGGTTGGCGATCTTGCCAAAGGGCGGCAGGCCGTAGACCATTTGATAGAGAATGCAGCCGAGCGACCAAACGTCCGAGGGCTTGCCGAGCTTCATGAGCTTGGGCGCGCCGAGGCTGCGGTGGTTGAGCGGCGGCGGGATGCAGAACTTGCCGTTCTGGGCCGACGTGAAGGCGTACTGGTTCGAGTCCATCAGGGATTCGGGCGACATGTAGTTTGGCGTGCCGATTTGCGTTTCGCGGTGCACGTTGACTGTCATTTCGGTCTGGATGGCGTTGGCGATGCCGAAGTCGATGAGCTTGAGGCGGCCCTGCACCAGGACAAAGTTGGCTGGCTTGAGATCGCTGTGTACGACATCGCGGGCGTGCACGGCTTGCACGCATTCGAGCATCTCTTTCCAGTAATAACGAATGAAGGTTGGGTCGAGACGGGCGCCTTCTGCGGTGCTTTGACGGCTTTTGAGTAGCGTGTTGAAGTCGAGTTCGCCTACTTCCATGAGCTGCAATGAGGTTAGCACTCAGTACCACTCATTTTGGGGTTATTAGATGACTTACCACACTGAGCACCTGCTTCTCCAGATTCAGCTCATGGTCAATGAGTTGAATAACCCGTTCCACACCGTTCAAACGTTTCAACAGATCGATTTCGCCCTTAAATCCCTTCACGGTGTTTTCATCGGCATGCTCAAGGGAAACTCTCTTCAAAGCCAGCATCTTCCCACTCTCAGCCGAGACACGGTAGACCTTGCCAGAGCCACCTCGACCAATGCAGTCAATACGGGTGTATGTTCGGCCGTTTACACGCAAAAGGACCTGCCTTTTCTTGGCCGCCCCCGTTGTCGCAGAAGCTCCAGCCGCAGCCGTTGCAGTCTCGACGACTGACATCTTTGGTGGAGGTGGAGGCGCTGGCCTGTGTGGTGTGTTCTGACTCTTGTGGGCCAACGCTTTGCGGTCGGGTGAAATCGACAGCCTCTTGAGGTCTCGCCCAATGTCTCGCCCAATGTCGAGGGCCATCGGTTCGGGTATCACAGGCTTCGGAATCTCGTGATCAAGCATTATGGATGGTGTCAGTTTCGCCCTCTTGAAGGTCGGCGGGGCCTCGTTCTCCTTGTCGTTGTTCATGGGCATATCTGGACGGGGCTCAGGAATCTTGTAGCCCATCTCCCCGTTATCTCTTCCCATCTCTCTGAAGTTGGATTCTCGCCTGCGAACCGCTCCAGCTCTACCGCCGGCCGGGCTACCTGATGCAGCATAGTCGCGGTAGTTATTTGTGGACGCATAGAACGACGATTGTTGCTCGCCCATAGCGGCTTCGACATGGCTCTGCATGTGACTCTCGTAATTCCCATCGTTGTCTTGGTTCATGCCCATGGCCTCGTTTTCTCCATGCCCTGCTTCATCCTCATCGCTCTGCCTTCTCCGCCCTCGTCGCGCCGGGCCGCTAAGAAAGCTTCCCGGAACTTTTGCGACTCTCTTGATGCGCATTGAGCTTTGTGGTGCTGCCGTCAGTGGCCTTCCAATGGTTGCAGGATCCTCGGGTATTTCGTGATCACCAAATCCTGTGCCGCGTTTTCCAGAAACAGCACCGATCGATCCACCCGACGAACCTCCTCCTCCACCTAGCGAAAGCCGATTCTTGCTGCCTGAAGACCCGGAACCAACTTGAATCCTGACCGTCCTGATAACCGGCGTGTGGGCATCTCCCGCTGAGTCCGATCCTGGATCGCCTTGCTGCTGTAGAAACGATGGGATTTCTTTCTCCACCTCTCTTTCCCTGCTCTCCGTCCTGGTTCTCCTCTGGGGTGCCGTCGTCGATGAGAGTCTTCGGACATTTCCGGAAAAGCTAACAGGGCCCTGCACGGCATTGCTGAGGCGGACCACTCGTTTCCTAGGCGCTGGGCTGCCGTCGCGATTGTTGCTGCTGTCGTTCTGGGCTGGTGACGTCGGCCTGTCGATGGGCTGCAGACTTCCTCCTCTGATACTCCGCCTTGCTTCCCGCGTCCTCGCACCTTCCGATCTTTCCTCTGACTTCGACGATATCAACGTGCTTCTTCTAGTAATTCGTGATGGTGGTCGAGCTGGGGGCGATAGCTGTAGGTCCTCTGGAGCGCCATGTTGCACAAAGGATGAGGCTTCGGATGCATGGCCGTCGTTCAGCAGAGCCTTGGTTAGGGCGCTGAGTTTCATGGGTACGGGGATCTCGTCGTCCGAGCTGTCGTTGACGTTGGAATACTGTTGTGATTGCGACTGGGGGTTCGACTCGCTGCGATTAAGCATGGGTCGCGATGGCGGGCGTCGTAAAGCTTGTCTAGTGGACGTCCTCCTTCCCATAGACGTAAAGTGACTCCCGGCGCCCATTGGCGTTGGCGAAATGGACGACATGTCATTCATGTGTGTTGTTTATCGCCCCGGTTGTTTTGGTTGCGGTTGCGAATGCGCTGGCTTGGTGTTGGGGTGGACCTCACTTTTCGTCCTGTTGGCGATCTTTGGAACCTTGCCCGCCTTTCCCAGCCACGGACTGTCCTGCTCTTGTTTTGCGCCTGGTTTGCCGCCTCTCCCAATCCAGCCCAAGAAACGAAGCAAAAAAATACCTAATAAGCACAGGGTCGTGTGGGCGATTGCGGATCTACGTGCCAAAATAGCGCATGAAACCAAGAATAACGAGGGTAACAAGAAATCATGTAACGCGGCGCGGCCGAAACACGTCGTGGACGGAAGCTGGAGGAGACGATGGGGCTCGCTCTGGATTGGGATTCTGGGTGCGTGCTGGCTTCCAGCTGTGACCGAGTATTTTGACTTGTGGAGCTGCGACCAATCAAAACACAGGATGGTGTTGCATGGTTGCTCGCGGCAACCGCTAAAAATGGGTCCCGTCTTTGCGAAAGGCAAACTCCAGCGACAAAGTTGCCAAGCTTTGTTTACAACAGCAGGGAAGCCCGACCTTGAGAGCTCACATCTCACATGCATCCGTGCGTATCGATAACTGATGGAGGCGACGATGGAGGTCTATCCGGATGTCAGTCAAGGGGTTTGTTTACCTACGTTGTCGCGGCCTCCGCTAGGATGCGATATCTGCGCGATACCAGAAACCCAAAACAAAGGTCACTTAATACGCATTTTGCTGCCGCATAAACCCGAATGGCTTTAGCTGCAGGGACAGATGTCCAAAAACAGCACAGCACGCTCACGCATGTTCACAATGGGAGAAAAAAGGTCCTGAGAACGCCTTGCGAGTTGTATTGTTCCTCCTATGTGCCGTTCGACGCCCTTAAAAAAGACGTGCCTTTGTAATCCCAAGAACTCCAGCTCTGCCGCCGCCGTCAAGGCGAATGTATTGCAGGTGAATTTTGAACCGCGTGTACAATCCGTCAAAGTTTCTCGGAAAATGCCATGCCATGTTACTGAGCAATGGCTGGAGACGCTTAGTCGAAGAGACCGAAGCCCATATCCTCGTCGGACTCCTCCTTCTCTGTACCACATAGTTAGTAGCTGAATGCGACTGGGAAAGCGAGTGGATGCGTCCTTACCCTCAACCTTCTCCTCCTTCTTCTCCTCAGCAGCGCCACCAGCGGCAGCAGCGGCACCACCAGCGGCGGGGGCACCAGCACCGCCGGAGGGGACGGAAGCGAGCTTGGAAGAGCCCTCAGCGATCAACTGTAGTAAATCGTGTTAGCCATGTGTGCCTGACACCCAAGTTTGCGCTCCAGGCGATGGTCGTACCTCGTTGAGGTCCTTGCCCTCGAGCTCGGAGATGAGCTTGTCAAGGCGCTCGGAGTCGGCCTCAATGCCAACGGACTCAAGGACGGCCTTGACATCAGCGGCAGAGGGGGCGGTGTTGCCACCGAGGGTGAGGAGGAGGTAAGCGGCCAAGTGCTTCATTTTGTCTGTCTTGAAAGTCGCGTTGTTAGACGGGAAATCCTACGGCTGAGGAAGACTGGACAAAAACTTACTGAGCTGGAGAACCAGAGATGTCAATCAAGTTTAACCGCTGAGTTGTGGCGGAGAAAGACTCTTCTTAGGTTCTTGGGGGTGGAAGTTCACTGTTTCGGAAAGAAGTTCGCGGACGGGACCCGATCACGGATTATTTTTACAATTTCGTTCCTGTGAAGCCCCGCAATTTTGCGCCCCACGAAAGTCCACAAGCCTCAAATCACCTGACCAATCCACTCGACTTAGGGCAGATCCCGTGCGTTCTCTTCGCCAAGCTTCCCTTCCCGTTTGTTGCCTGCCGGTCGCTAGCAATTACATAAAAAGTTTGCTAATTCATTGAAGCATTGGCATTCTTGGCATAACAACTTCTCGGTGAAGTTCGGCTTGGCACGACTGCTGTGCTGGTCTGGGCCGTTGGCTTTCACCTCGGAGACCGCGATTCACCGCTCCGACCAGGAGTGACTGGGTGGGTCGTTCACTACGTTGACCATCCTGGCTCTCTGTCTTTGCCCAGCAAAAGTTGCGAAACCAAGTCCCGATTACGCAGGATTCTTTGTTCTTCCTTCACCAACAACCCATCTTTCGCCCAGTTCTCACTCTTGGTTTCGGCAATTTTGCGCGACTAGTGACCTCGCATCCTCGCGCTCTTTCTTCGCCGTCCTATTTTTGCCAAAGCATTCGAGCCTGCCCCACTGTGCATCCGCATCGTCAGCTGAAGGCGATCTGTGACGAATACATATAAATTCCTGCCATCTTACCTCTGCTGTCTCTTGTTCGATGCCTGGACAACTCTCTGCCTTTTGAACGCAGGAGAAGGATAAGAAAGCTGGTACAAAGCAGGTTAATCCACTGGTACAACCGCAGCCATGCCGGTAAGTTGCCGTTATTTTAGTTGCGCTTGCCCCCAAAGGCTCGCTGACACCTTCGCAGATCGGAGATTTGCTCGCATCGATAACGGGCGAAAAGCCATCGTCATCATCGACCGCTATGAAAGATGCCCCAGCAGCATCTAAACGGAAGGCGGACGATGACCTTCGAGGTTCTGCGCCAAAGGCCCCGCGTACCGAGCCCTCGACAAATGGAAGCGCCCGGCCAAATGGAAACGTAACGAAATCTTCTACAGCGCGCCCCGCTGAGCGACCGACGGAGCGCCCCACAGGAAATGCGAACCCAACACGTCCCGCAGAAAAGACAACTGGCTACACTGGCACCGCGCAACCACGTTCATCGACGAAACCACCGGCCCCGGTGTCATCTAAGACCACATCGACACAGTCAAGGGCGGGAGGAACAAGCTCGAATGGGAATAAGGCTCCACTCTCGCGACCGCTCGTCAGCCGACCCGCCCTTAGCGCTGCTATAGCCGACTCTGGACCTCTGAAGAAACGTTCGTTTGCAGAGATCATGGCAAGGGCTCAGGCCAACCAGCCTATGCTGTCATCTGTTGGGAAAATTCAGCACAAGAAGGTGGAAAGGCAGGTGACCATGAAGGAACGCAAGGAACTGAAGGCCGAGGAAGGGAAGAAGGGCAAGAAGGATGCAAGGCCACCGACCACCGGGAGGAGCGGTGTGACAGCTGGGCCAACCCGCAATGGCACGAACGGCACGACTGCGAACCGTCAGCGGAGTATCACCCCCTCAGCCCCGGCTGGCGCCAAGTCCAAGGCAAGCCAAAATCCCGTCGAAGAGAAAAAGGTGAAGAAGGCCGCTCTAGCAACGACTGGTTACCAAGGAACAGCACGTCCTCGCCCAGGGGCCACCACCACAAAGCCAGGTGCATCCACCTCTGCAGGCGCAAGCAGGGGTCGTGGGATGTCCGGTTATGGCGCCTCATTTTCACGTCCCCGGAGACGCGAGGAGGAGGATGAAGAGTTGGACGACTTTATCGAGTACGACGAAGATGAGGACGATGGCTACGGCTACGGTCGTCGCGGTGGTTACGAGTCACCGGAAGAGGACGATTCAGACATGGAAGCAGGACTGTCCGATATCGACGCCGAGGAACGCCGGGCAGAGATGGTGGCTCGCAAAGAAGACATGGAGCAAGAGGCGCTCGAGAAGAGGTTGAAGCGCGAGAAGGAGGCGAGAAAGCAGGCGGCACTTGCAAAACTCAAGTCCAGGGCCGGAGACCGCTGATATGTCGTGGTTGCGTGGCGTGCCCCCGCCCCTCTTTCTTTTACCTCTGAACTGGGAAGGTTTCGGCGCATCGAGATGATTTCAAGGCAGAATCGCGTTTTCTGGAGACGGTTTTGCAATGGCGTTGGCTGGAAGACAGGACGGACACCCAGAAACATTTTGCATCAGCGTCTGGAGTTTAAGTCATTTTGCGCGGATTCCGGTTTCATTGGCGGGCGTTGGCTGGCAATAGAGCCCGTCTGACGGATTATAGTATAGGTTGTCATGACACGGTGTAGCGTATCTAGATATCTGAATACCCCAAGCCTATATTTTGGGTTTTACCTTGATAACTTTGTTGACTTACTGCCGTCGTCGAAGCGGCTTATGCGAGCCACATGATCCAGCATGCCTTGGTAGATCACCTTGTCGCGGGAGCCTTTCTATGGATGGTAAAGTGATCTCATAGCTACACAGGAGTCGTCCACTGGCCTTCCATCAAGGTTCTCGTCTTCAACGGGCGGCTCTGACCTGCCGCGGTGCACTTCAGTGCCCTGCAGCTGGCTGACACCTTGTCTTCCGTACTCCACGTTTTGGACATGGCCTGGATCTGTCAAGAATACATCGACCAATGACGAGTCTTGGAACTGCCCCACCACGGTCTACCACCTTGTGGGTCTCCGCCACTGGAGGAGCCGCCCGATAAGGAAAGCTAAGGTAGCCTTAATGTTTTTTTTATCGGCTTCGAGAGACGTCCGTCCCAGCAGGCAATTCGCATACTGAAGCATATACCCAAACCGCACCGTCATTCTCGTCGCCCTTCGTCACCCTACAACATCGAAAAGCCTAATTGCGTCGCCACATATCTCAAATTTCAAGACCCTCAAAGGGCCTAAACAACCAGCATGGTACGGATGTTTCCTATCCTCGAATTTGCCTTCACGTACCATAGCCATCCTCCTTCGACATCAATGACCCCTTCCGAATACTCAGTGCCAGACCATGCTGACCGACGTTTCTCGCAATACAGCCTCAGAACGAATATATCGGTATAGTCCCCTCCAGACCCGACCTCGATCACCGTCGACCTGTTCCCAAGTCCCTAACCGATCATTTCGTTTCGCAGAACGCGCCCAGAAGCTTCACGGTAAGCGTCTGGACACCGAGGAGCGCGCACGCAAGAAGGCTGCCCGTGAGGGTCACAAGCAGAGTCAGGATGCACAGAACTTGCGCGGCCTGAGGGCCAAGCTCTTCGCCAAGGAGCGTCATGCCCAAAAGATCCAGATGCGCAAGCAAATCAAGCAGCACGAGGAGCGCAACGTCAAGGGCGCCCCCGAGGAGAAGGATCCTTCGAACCCCGTTCCCGCTTACCTGCTCGACCGTTCCAACCCCACGAGTGCGAAGGCTTTGAGGTACGTCATACAAAATGGAGGATATATGAGAAGCGAATGGCCGATGCAGAGGCGGAGGCGAAGGCGATGGCAGTGGTCATGGAGGTTGGAAAGGGTCACATATGACGACGAGGGACTGACCCCATTCTTCGCACAGTTCCCAGATTAAGAGCAAGCGTGCCGAGAAGGCCGCTCGTTTCTCGGTCCCCATTCCCAAGGTCAAGGGTATCAGCGAGGAGGAACTCTTCAAGGTCGTCAAGACGGGCAAGAAGGTGCACAAGAAGGGCTGGAAGCGCGTCGTCACCAAGCCAACATTCGTCGGGCCCGATTTCACCAGACGCCCAGTCAAGTACGAACGCTTCATTCGCCCCATGGGTCTCCGTTACAAGAAGGCCAACGTCACCCACCCTACCCTCAACGTCACCGTCCAGCTCCCCATTCTCGGCGTCAAGAAGAACCCCAGCAACCCCCTTTATACCCAGCTTGGTGTTCTTTCCAAGGGTACCATCATCGAGGTCAACGTTTCCGATCTCGGTATGGTCACTGCGTCGGGAAAGATTGCCTGGGGTCGTTATGCTCAGATCACCAACAATCCTGAGGTATGTTTAACACAACCGTTTCCTTTAACTCCGCATGGCCCAAATGCTAACTCGCAATTCCAACAGAACGACGGTTGCCTGAACGCTGTGCTCCTTGTTTAAGGGCATGAAATGAGCGAGAGTGATGGTTTGGTTTGGTTTTTCTAATTATGTGTCTTGTCTCTTGGGCGGCAACTGTAAAAGGATTGCCTTAAATCTGATTTTGCATCTGGGACAGGCGTCTGGTGTTTGAAAGAGGATTTACAACTCACGGCCGCGCAAACTATCTTGAGTTCAGTTAGGTAGTAGTGGTTAAGATACACACACAATCTGCGGTAGAACATATACCCTCTGATCATCCGTTTCAGTCTAGTCATCCCACCTGACTGTTTGGGGTAGATTGGTTACAAACTGTAGGCGATATGCTATTCTAGGAAACACTGACACTGTGGTAGCAGAAACAGACTTTGGAAGTGTACGAAAGGCAAAGTTGTACGTCTATTTCGTGCTATGGATGCCCCTTCGTCTGAGTTGAGCCGAATCCTGTGAGCACTAAACTAACCACGGTGAACACTCGGCCTCCAGAATGGTTACTTGCCACATAGAATCTTCAATCCTAAGAAGACTGTTTGTCTTGTTGAGGTTTGCTAATCGATTCCATCCGTGTGGAGCACTGCAAGAAACAAAGTAAGAGCAACACTTGAACTTGTATCCCAGCTGAGAGAAAACAGCTCGTGTCATTGTGTATCATGTACGGAGTTCAGAACAAGATTCAATTCTGCTCTCCCACGAGTCGAAAAGACGCTCGAGAATCATCAGGTCTTCATACCAAGATCGGTAAGTAACTTGGGTCTTCAAGTTCATTCGCCATCTCTTAACTGTCCGCCGAGTCTGATATTGTATCAACCAAGAGCTCCTGGAACTGATACAAAGAGGCGATTTGCCCCATGCCACTCGAATTCAGCTTCAAAGAACAGTGTGATCGCGATGTATCTTCTCGGATCCTTCGCTTTCACAGGGCTATCAAAGCCTTGGAGAGAGAGAATGTGCAAACCACCTCTTCACATGAACCGAGTACCCCGCTGAAACATAGCTGGCATGAGGAAGAACAAGTCTCCAGAATTGTAGAGCAAGTGGCCGTGATGCGGAGGAACTCTTCTTTGGGAAGATACTGGACTCGTCAGTGAGCTGCTATGAATATCTCACTGCATCAATTGGTTATCTACCTGTGAGGTTGATCTGTTGAAGCCGGACCTACTCAGGAACAACTGAAAGTCTCCATATTGTCCCTGGCTCGGATTTCCACCATGATAATTGTTGATGTAGGAGGCAGGAAGAACACACCGGTGGGCAAGGCACCCGTTGGTCGTGAAATGAAAATCATCATCTCAGAGCAAAACTTTATCTTCCATATGTTGAGAGTTCTACGACTGATCCCCTCATGGAGACCCAGAGATTTTGAACTTGTTAGCGGAGTTCTGGCGCTTTGGCACATCTCATCACTGATACGTCATGATTCGGTCGTTCATCTGTAACCCCATGAGGGCTATACTTCCGGTTGAGCTCTTCGCGTAGTGTACGTGTTTGTTTTGGCAGCAGAAGAGATTGTACCAAAAACACAATATCCCATTGTTTCCTATCGACGTTGAATCACCATCAACAGATACACAACACTGGGTTGAACCTCACGGGATCTACGGCCACCAATCTTCAACACGCCTCATCTCACCGAACAATGTGCCACAAAGCAGCATGTCCCGTCTGCCGTAAGTTTACTTACCATCCTATCACTTCTGTTCCATCCCTTCCTTTCTTCCCGGCCGTTCCGCTCCCTGGATATACATTGGTTTGTTGGTTGCTTGGTTTTTTTGGGGGGTTTTTTTTTTGTGGCATTTGGGAGTTTGCAATCCATCCAACCAAGCAACAAACTAGACTAACCAACGCAACGAGTCTGGTTTCTACTCTCACCCCAGCGGGGGGGGGGGGGGGGGGGGGGGGCGGCGGGCGGCGGGGGGGGGGGGGGGGGGGGC